>PVJX010001335.1:149302-168198 GCA_004027295.1 Dolichotis patagonum
AAGGTATGGACAGCTGTTTTGAGGAGAATGAGAGACACTATGACAGCCATTCTTGGCTTCCCTAATGTCTGGTCTTGAAGACCTGAAATGCCCTCCTCGTCCTGCTCAGATCAATTCCATACTAGGTTGTTTCATGTGAATTCCCTGTATGTGACAATATGGACAACTATTTGGAAGAAAACAAGAGTCAATATGATAGGGAGTGAATATCTCCGATTGTCTAGTTTTGAAATTTTTCTCTCTTACATTGCTTTCTTGTGATCCGCTTTGCTCTGTTTTGTTGTGTTTAATTTCACCCTTTTGATATAATTGCATGTAGATTTGAGTGGGTAAGATGGATGACCATATTGCTGTTTTTGTCAGATCGTGGAGCAGAACTGTTAACAGTCTCACTGTTTGAATGTCTACGTGTTTTAACTTTGTAATTTGAACAATTATTTCCAAGAAGTCAATATGTTTTGTCAAGTAATAATTTCTTAGGTTTTGTTGTTGTTGTTCTTTTCCTTTTTTCCTTGGAATTCTGTATTGTTGCTACCCTTTATTCTGTTTTGTTTTGTTTTGTTCTCTTTAAATAAAATTATTTAAAAAAATAATCACAGATCAAATGTTATCTAGCACTAACTGTATTTCACTTTATTTACCTATTATAATTTTGAAACATGCATAATTTGAGTTTTATCATGTTATTAAACAACACGACATAAAAATTTTTGTAACTTATCCCACATATAAGGATCTGATTAGTTGCCTAGGTTGTCAATTGCTATTCAGGTGTTAGTTTACTACTACTTTAGCTGATAGGCCTTGAAAAGCCATCTGTCAAAAGTGTTCTTCTTTGTGTGTATTTATTTTTTATTGCTACATGTTTGTAGTACATGTTTGCATTCATTGTGTGGAGTTGGTCCATGTCCATAATGCATCTTAATTCATTTCATATCCCCTGCCCCTTTCTTCCATTCTCCTCTCTGTCTCTTGATCTCTTATTTGAGAAAGATCCATTTCTTTACTTTCACTCATCTTTTATTTTGCTTTGTTTATAATTTGAGCTTCTCATATAAGAGAAACTATGTAATATTTACAATGTTTGTCTGATTTATTTGTCTGATATTTGTCTGATAATTTAACATTATGGTCTCAAAGTCCATCTATTTTCCTGAAAAGGCCTCTAGATTGTCTTTCTTTTTGGTACAATAATAGATCATTGTGTGTAAATATCACATTTACTTTACTCATTTGTTGATGAATGTATAGAACATTTAAAATATTTAGCTATTATGAATTCTTAAATTTTATTCAAGATATATCAATTTAATTTTTATAAAAATTAAATCCAGTATTCATATTAACTTCTCACTATTGGAACAATATTTAAAATACAGTGTATGTGAAATACATTATAATTCATAAAATGAAATTAAAAACATTAAAAAAGTAAAAAAATGTGCTACTTATAAATAATGGAATACTATATGGGTACAAAGAAGGATAAATTCAAAACACTTGTAAAATATGAATACACCTTAAAAACAATGTTAAGTGAAATAAATCAAACATAAAAGCTGAAATTCAGTATGGTTTCTCTCATTTCAGTAATCCAAAACACAAATAAAGAGCAGAATAATAAAAGAAAACCAGGAGCCACATCATTTGCAAATAAAAAGGGGGCCATAAAAGCAAGGAGAGGTAAGGGAATGGACAAAAACAGATGGGTCAAATAGATATACCAACTATCCATGATGAATGTAATCAGTATGTGCCACAAAGATACATTTAATAATAATAATAATAATGAAAATAGGGAACAGCATAGGGATAGAAGGAGGTCAACAGATGGCCAGGGAGGTGAAGGAGAATAAAAACATCAAGTTATGTTAAATATCACATTATGACTTGCGTCTAAATGTTCCCCCAAATCCTCAGGCAGTCATAGGTAGGGCTTTTTCAGAGGTGGCTGAATCTAGAGTATGTGATTGATTCATGGTGCACTGCTAGGATTAAGGGTGGGTGATTACCGTATCAGCCCATTGATTGACTAGCTTGGTACTGTCCTAATCCAAGTATCCTAAATAGAATATAAAAGAAGCAGAAAAAAGCCTCTCAGGCCCCTCTCTTGCTTGCTTTGCTACCTCCTGGCCATGATGAACTGTTTTCTACTGCAATGCCTGTCTGCCATGCCAGCCTGCCTTGCAGCCGCTGACTACAGACCAAATTGTCTACAAACTGTGAACCAAATAAACCTTTCCCCCTTTAATCTTGGATGTTGGGTGTCATGGTTTATGTCGGTGGCCCCGAGGCCTCATGTATTTGCATTGTGCATTTATGACTGGTTCATTGTCTAGTGCTTGGATTGGTGGTGTCAGTGCTACACCCTCCTAGGGGTGGAGCCAGGATGTGATGTAATGGCAGGAAGAAGGTATGTCTCTCTCTTTTGCCGGTTTCCGCCTTGCTGTTTGCAGCCGCCATGAACCGTGGCCCTGCCATGCCACCCTGCCTTGGAGCCAACTGAGTATGGACTGAAACCTCCAAAAACTGTAAGAAATAAACCTTTCCTTTTGCAACTTGGGCATCAGGTATTTTGTCTCAGTGATGAATAAAAAGTAACTAAGACATTGGGTATTTTGACTCAGAAATGAGAAAAGTAACTAAGACATACCTACAGCTAGCTATTCCTTAAGACAAATGTAAACTAATGTATTGCAATGCATATGTATAAAATAAAAAAAAACCTATACAATCTAAGAATATTTCAGAAAGTCTATTTTTAAAAATGCAATTAAAAATAATAAAAACATTATATCTACTAATACATCAGAGTGATCTTTTTTTGTGCCTACAAACTTATAGGTAGGCAAATTAAACATCTGTGACTACACCTTCTAATTTCTTCATTAATATATGTATACTGATCACTCAGCAATGGAAGGTGCGTGCAGTATACTTTTCACAATGTTGATCCCGGGGACAAGTTAAAATTTGGCTTTACCACTACTTGCAATATAACAATGAACAGACTAAAGATCTATAAATTCTATTTCCTCAACTGCAAGAGAAGGTTACTAATATCATACAAGGAAATTATAAAGATTAACAACAGTATAGCTAAGAAAAATGGAATGTTAACTATAGGCCATGCATAAGGTATTATTCATCTTTTACATAAATTATCCTAATTATTTCTAATGACTATACCAAACAGTTTCATAAATGAGAAAACTCAACGTTCAAAAGGCTTGTTTCAATTCACATAGCTGTAAGTGATGAAGGCAGGATTGGAAATCACATGCCACAACTTCAGAATCAGTGTTTAATTAGAAAATGCTTACAACCACAGAGGTGGCTGAGTTGTTTAAATATGTTGAAATTAATAAATGTAACCACTAGGGTTATATTAAATGTTCACTTTTCTCTAAAGTTCACTAAAATAGTGTTGTAAATGACTACTGCAATTTCCAAAGTCTCTTCATAGGTTTATGCCTACCAACAGGAAATAAAGTCTACAAATAAATTTCAAATCTGATCATGTCACATTCTAGCTTAAAAACCTTCAAGACACAGAATACACACAGCAGACAGGACTCCTTACAGTGTAAGCCCTTGATATTCTCTCTCACTAATGACATTCACATACACCACAGTATTTTTGAACACTGTTTCTGCGCCTCTGCCCTAGCTAGTAAACCTTTCCCAACCCTGAAAACCTCTCCAATTCCATACACAATGATGATATCTATACTTCACTGTATTTCAAAAGATTTAGGGAACTCCCATTTCTCTAGCAGCTAGAGTTTCAAACATTCCTCTTTGTGCACTACCATTATGACCCTTAACCATAAATATTAAAATGATTTCTTTATACTGTATGTACATCTGGTCCACTGGATTGAAACCAAAGATTCTGTTAAATTACCTTTTGTATTACACCAGTATCTAGCAGATTGTCAGGAACATAATGAGCTGCTAAATAAATTGTTATTAAACGATTTTATGCTGGCTATGTGCAAAAATTTTACACGAAGGGAAAAGTTTTAAAATACATGCACTGCATATATAATACCCTCCCAAAATAGTAAAGTAAACTTAATCAAAATATATAGCAATTCAGCAAAACAAAAAAATACATATTTAACTTTCAATAAGAAGCTGATTGCTCCTAAAGGTTAAAGAATAAGTATCAGGAAAATATGCTAACCTACAATACTTGCTACATAAACAGAAGTTTATCATATAATACTCAATTCAATAAACATTTAATTTGCTGAGACAAACCTCGGCCTCACCCAGTGAGTCAGTGTCTTTTGCAGACTGGGAGTAGAGAAAAGGCCACACTAGGAAGCAGCCCAACCTGGGAACCAGTGCCATGCATGGGCCACTGGTGAACCGAAACAGACAGTCCCCAGCCTCTCCCCCAGAGTCAGTGCCATTCGCAGACCAGGGGTAGAGAAAAGAAGGCCACACCAGGAAGCAAGCCTGGTATCGGAAACAGTGCCATATGCGGGCCACTGCCGGACTGGACACACCCCAGCACCTTCTGGCACACCAGCTGGCAAACAAGAAGTATCAAGCCCCTGCCACCTGCCTTAAGTGACTGGCTTATCCAGAGAAACACAGGCTGTGATGATAGCTATGGAGGTGAAATGCAATTGGATCCCTATAGTGCTTTGGTGTTTCACTAATATTCAGGTCTAGGGCCAGTGGTCCAATCATGGGGTCAGAGAATAGTGGTATGCAGTGTGCCTTGTAGGGGCCATCTCCTGAGGGTTGCAGCCATTGTTGACTCCCTGTGGTCTTGTTTTGGAAGTCCTATATTGTTTCCATTGTTTTTTGGGGGCTGGGTTTCATTTTCTTTTGTTTTATTTGATTATGTCAAATCCGATGGCAAGCACAGCTATTTCAAAGATAGCAAGATATACTATGGTAGCAATTTTGGATTTACTATTGGCTTGTTTTGAATTCATTGCTTTTTTTTCTACTTCTGTTCTGTTCTGTTTGATTTTTACCATGTCTGAAGTTATGTGCAGCTATTTTGAAGACATCAAGAGGCATTACGGTAACTATTGTTGATTTCATAATAATTTGAAGTCCTGTATGTCTTACACTGGTTTGTTTTGATTGGTTTTATTCTGTTTTATCCTCTTTAAAAATAAAAAAATAAACAATTACTGCTTACATCAATGCTGGTGAACATAAGACGTGTGTTGCAGTAAGTTGTTCATTATCATTGACAGCTCTAAAAGGTTCACCATCACTTGTTTACATAACATACCAATGGACTAAAACCTGGTAATATAAACATCCATTTCTACTGAAAATATCTAATATCCTTGAAATAGATTAACAAGGTTTAAATGGGAAAAAGGCATTTAAAACTCCATTGCATCATTTTAGATTCTATAATAAAGATATGAACTATGTGCTGAGGTACCTTAGGGTAAAAGGAGTAATTATAAATCCACTTCACATAGAAGGAATGGAGCATTGCTAAGTACCTCTCTAAGTAGTGAAAACTTAGCAGCCGGGTGATGACACGGGTTGAAGGTCAGAAGGAAGGACTGTAAAAGGAAACGTTGGCCAAGACCAGATTACAGAGCCATATATGGCATACTGAGGTGGCTTTTCTTTCACTCATCCAACAAATTACTAAATGAACATCTACCATAAACCAAGGACAACTTCAACTTCTGGTGATACAGCAGGGAAAAACTTAGTATTTCACGTCTCCTTTAAGGAGGGAAAAATATTATAAACCCACTTAAGATACTGTGGGGAAAAAATTCAGATCTTTACCAATAATTTGAAGAGAAAAAGGACATTAAATTAAAGTGAGTATTTAATAAAGAAAGGAAACTGAGCAGAAGCAAGGACAAAAATTACACAATCATCTCAATATATTCAGGAAAAGACTGAAAAATCCAGCATCACTCATGATAAAAAAAAAAATCCTGAAGAAAACAGATATGGAAGAAGTCTTTCTAAATTCTAGCAGTCTTTCTAAATTCTGTGTAAAAGAGCTATACAGGGAAAATTATAATACCCTGAAAAAGGAAATCGAGGAGGACCTCAGAAAATGGAAAGACATCCCCTGTTCATGGATAGGAAGAACAAACTTTGTGAAAATGGCCATTCTCCCAAAATGACTATACAGATTCAACGCAATCCCAATCAAAATACCACTAACATACCACACAGATCTAGAGAAATCACTCCTAAAATTCATCTGGAACCAGAAGAGACCTACAATAGCAAAGGCAATTCTAAGCAGCAAAGGCAAGGCAGGAGGCACCACAATCCCTGACTTGAAATTATACTACAAAGCTACTGTAATAAAATCAACATGGTGCTGGAATAAAAACAGACCTGAAGATCAATGGAATAGATTGGAAGATACAACCACAACCACAAACTCACTCAACCACCTTATCTTTGATAAAGGGGCCAAACATGCTCGCTGGAAGAATGACAGTCTCTTTAACAAATGGTGCTGGAAAAATTGGCTACCCATATGCAGAAGACTAAAACTAGACCCATGCCTATCACCATGTACTAAACTAAAATCTTAATGGATCAAAGATCTAAATATTAAAACAGAAACACTAAATCTGTTAGAGGGCAAAGTAGGTAAAAATCTGGAAGATATAGGGGTAGATAGAGAATTCATGAACAAGAGTCAAACTGCACAGGAAATACTTCCCAGAATCAGTAACTGGGACCACATCTTAATAAAGAGTTTCTGCATGTTTAAAGAGATTTCCAGCAGAATGAAAAAAAAAAAAAAACACACACACACAGGTTGGGAAAAAATCTTAATGGACTCTTCCCTCAGACAAAGGACTTCTATCTGGAACTTATAAATAATTTTAAAAAAATCAGACCCTCCAAATTCAAAGACCCATCCAAAAATGGGCATCTGAAATGAATACACAGTTCTCAGATGAAGAAATACGAATGGCAAATAAATACATGAAAAAATGTTCATCATCATTAGTCATGAGAGAAATGCAAATTAAAACCACACTGAGATTCCATCTCACCCCAGAAAGAATGGCCAGGATAAAAAAACTATCAACAACAAATGCTGGAGAGGCTGTGGAGAAAAAGGAACTCTTCTGCACTATTGGTGGGACTGTAGACTGCTGCAACCACTGTGGAGGTCAGTCTGGAGATTCCCCTAAAAGCTGGGTTTGGAAGTCCCATTTGACCCAGCTATTCCACTTCTAGGCATATTCTCAGAAGAACTGAAAACACCATACCACAGTGATATATGTGCACCCATGTTTATAGCAGCACAATTTGTAATAGCCAGATCTTGGAAACAACCTAAGTGTCCATCAACTGCGGAATGGATAAAAAAGTTGTGGCATTTCTATACAATGGAGTACTACTCAGCTGTAAAGAATGATCACACTGAGATATTTATAAATAAATGGACACAACTTGAGACCATACTCATAAGCAAAATAAACCAAACTCACATGTGTAAATACCGTATACTATGAGAGTTGGTAATATATAAGATTTTATGGTAATCATGATTTCCCATTTCGTTGCTTAGAAGCCTTTCCATGTTTTCATTCATCAGTTGGAATGGTTTTATTCTGTTTTGTTTGACTTTATTATGTGTGATGGTATGAACAGCTGTTTTGAAGAAAACATTATGCCAGCCATTGCTGATTTAATACCGTCTTGCTTAGAAGTCCTACCATGCTTCTATTCTATTACCATCGGTTCTATTATTTTGTGTCTTATTGGGATTTTAATATATGTGATAGTCGGGCTGGGGATTTAGCTCAGTGGCTTAAGTGCCTGCCTGGCAAGCGTGAGGTCGTGAGTTCAATCCCCGGTACCAAAAAAAAAAAAATATATGTGATAGTATAAACAAATCTTTTTATTGAAAATGAGATATTATAGTAGCCATTGATCATTCTCTGTTTTTTGGTTCAGAATTCCCTGTAATTCTTTCATTCTTTTGAATGGTTTTATACTATTTTTTTATGTTTGATATTATTGTATTTGAAACTATGCTCAACTATAGCAGAGAACGACATATTTTGATAGCTACTGTTAATGTCTGGTTGTCTTATTGTAACGTGCTGTGTTGCTTATGTTGTTCTGTTCTGATCTGCTTTGTTCTGCCCTCTTCTTTTATTCTCTTTAAAATAAAAAAAAAAAAGAGAAACCTGTTGGTCATAGTATACCTGTGTGAAGGCAAATAATAAGACTTCTGAAAACCAAAACTGGAAGTCAAAATTCTTACATAAAAAGTTTACATGCTGTATCCTTAGAATGTACTAAATATTTATCCAGAAAGTGAATGAAAACTTTCGGTTTTCCAATAAAATCAATGCTTTGTTTGTAGTACAAATCATTTCCAAGTCAATGTCACAGAGTTCATTTATTTAAGGAATATTTATTCTATAAGTATGCAACTGAAGTTAAACTCAATGTATTCTGATTTTACCTCAAAAATGCATAATTACTTAAGTGAACTGATCATAACATAAATATACAATAGAAATTATGTAGATTAAAAATTTCAAAGATACTTTTCGGAGTTCACCATGAAAAAAATCAAGACTGTAAGACATATACCCAAGTGTTCAACTTTCCTAATTACCATGTGATTTTTTTAAATTATAGGAACAATTACATAAATTTTGACATATATAATGTCATATTATGAATTCAGCAAAATAACCAATAATAAAAAATCACAAAGAAAAAAAGAAACCACATACATATTAAATGAAAAATACTCTGCTGGGGATGCTGGCCATAGAGCTCAGTTACCCTGGATTCAACTCTCCATACAAACAAATGAAAACACAAACCCACCAGAAAAAAAAAGAGGGAGAATCAATACAATACTATGCTGCAGCCACATTTAAAACACTACATTAAAAACCACAAGGGAGCCCACGTACAAGTAGCGCTTTCCCTGTGGCTGCCTCCCTTTACCCCTCCTGCTGTGGTGTAGGCAGCCCCTCTGATTTACATCTTGCCCCATTACTGCCAGAAAAACATGTAGGTAAAAATCTGTTTCACACTTCACAGAAACAGGCCACACTGTTTTCTCTAATTCTTATCCTCTAGAAATCCACCTGATCGCTCAGTAGTGGTTTCAGAAAAACAACATTCTACTACAAGTAATAAAAGTCTGAATATTGCATACATGGGCCATAAAAAAATCTGAGTAAGTCAGAGTATATATTAAAAAAAAAGGCTGACAAGCTGAACCCCTAGTGTGTACCCCCACTGTCCAATATAAATATAATGCAAACCATAAATACAAATTTTCTAGTGGAAACATTAAGAATCATAAAAATAAATTATTAAAATATTTTACTTAACCCAATGTATCTAAATATCATTATTTAAGTATGTAAAAAAAAAAAGATTACCTTACAATCCTGTATGTGTGAGATATTAGTGTAGTCTACACTTCAAAGTACACCTCAATCCACACTAGCTAAAGTTCAATTGATCAACAGCCTACTACATTAAACTTCTGCTCTAGACAGCACCTAACTGATGTTTGAAATGAGTTAACACAGCAGATTATATTGCAGGAGGGCCTGGAGGATAACATCCTAAATTCTTCATGCTGTGTGAAATGTGACCACAGATGTTTAAAACTCTAAGCAAAGAAATTTCTTGACACACCCCTGCCCATTGCCTACTAGGCAGTCATAAAGTATGCTACTGCAGGTTAGAAAGAGCCTAATATGAACATAAACATAGGCCCGTCACAATGAGCCCTGACTCATCGTTTCTGAGATAATGTGCACAGATATCCTTATTTAAAACCAAAAGGGCTTCTACGAGAAAGAGTAAACGGCCTTGTCAATTTGCAACTTTACATGCAACACAGGTGTTCTAAAGCAGCAACAAGAACCAGACATACCAGAGACCCTTCCCATCACTCCAGTACATCTGCTGCCTAGACCCTTCCCACCCATCACTCCAGTACATCTGCTGCCTAGACCCTTCCCATCACACCACTACATCTGCTGCCTAGACCCTTCCCACCCATCACTCTAGTACATCTGCTGCCTAGACCCTTCCCATCACACCACTACATCTGCTGCCTAGACCCTTCCCACCCATCACTCCAGTACATCTGCTGCCTAGACCCTTCCCATCACTCCAGTGCATCTGGTGCCTAGACCTTCCCATCACACCAGTCCATCTGCTGCCTAGACCCTCCCCATTATAGGAGCACATTTTTTTATTTAAAGAGAAAACAAAACAGAAAAATGGATATCAACAATACAGAATTCCAAGGAAAAAAAGAACAAAAAACAAGAAATCATTACTTGATAACTTACATACCATCATCTTCGAAATAGTTGTTCAAGTTACGAAGTTAAAACATGCAAAGTAGACATTCAAACAATGAGACTGTTAATAACTCTGCTCCACGATATAACAAAAACTATAATATGGCATTCATCTTACACACTTAAACATACATGCAATTGTATCTTTTAGAGCACTTTCTTTTCCTTTCTTTTTTACAGTAGCTATTACACATTTTGGGTTTTATTACTCCTATAATTCTTATTACTTTTTACAGTAGAGACACAATGTGATATTTATCATTCTTATTTATTTCACTAATGAGGAGAGTCTCAAGTTGTCTCTATTTCCCTAGGAAGGCCTCAAGATCATCCTTCTTCATAGCTGAGTAATATTCCATTGTAAAAAAATGCCACATCTTTTTCATCCACGCTGCAGTTGATGGGCATCTTGGTTATTTCCAAGATTTGGCTATTACAAATTGTGCTGCTATGAACACGGGTGCACATATGTAACTGTGATATGATGTTTTCACCTTTTCTGGGAAAATACCCAGGAGGGGAATAGCTGGGCTGGAGTTTTCTGTTCAAACCTGACCAAATCACTCATCCTTATCTGTATATTCTAACCCAATATATAAAAGAGTTAGGTCAGAATATCTATTTATTATATTAGTCTCAAGATAAGCATCATTATTCACCTGTATTAAAGATGGACAAATACTTCATCTAATTAAATGCAATTTCTTGTATCTTTATAGTGCTAAATAATAAGTATAAGGAGTTATTTTCCTCTAGAATATCAAACTACTATGGGGTTTTTATCTTGGGTCTCCCTAATTCATAGCATAGCACAATCAATGTATAAGGCAATATTCAATAATTTTAATGCTTGCTTTAGTTTAAGCCATGTTTATTAAACTGTAACCATCATGTGAGTTTCACTGTTGATGAATTTTTATAACCAATATTTAAGAGAATCCATGTTAAGCATAATGATTAAATTTTTCTGTTCATATTATGCATGAAGCCTCATAACTATTCAATGAGATGTCATAAATGCTAGTCAAACCATCTTTGTGTATGGTCATTTACTGTGGTTTTTCAGTGAAATGCAAACTTATTTTGTTCTGGCTTCTGCTGTTCTGGGCATCAACCAACTAACCAACCACAGACTGCTTCTAAACACACTTTGTACACTTTGTAGGAAATTGGATGTACTTGAGACCACATATTAAATGAACTAAATCAGACACACTAGCTTAAATATTACATGCTCTAATATATGAAAAGCCAGAGTGAAAATAAAATACAAAACAGATTTAGACAATAGGAAGTAGGGAGACAGAATGTTCTCAGTAGGGAAAAAGATCAAGAGGTGGTAGGAGACAACAAGAAGGGAAGCTATGGATTAAAAAAAAGATTTGGGATGTGTTATATACACATACCAACTCTACACAAACAAGGTAAACATCATACCAAAAAAAAGTAAAAAGAAATGTAGGAGTAATAAAACCCAAAATGTGTAATTGCTATTGTAAAAAAGAGAGGGAAAGAAAGTGCTCTAAAGGGTATGACTGCATGTATGTGTAAGTGTATAGGACTGATAACCATGTTACTAAGTTTTTGTTGCATAGTTGAACAGAACTGTTTGCAGTCTCTCTGTTTAAATGTCCACTTGGTATGCTTTACTTTTGTAACTTGAACAACTATTTCTAAGAGGACAATACGTAATTTATCAATTAGTGATTTCTTATATATAAGATTACTCATCAGAAAAATATCTATGAAATCAAAAACTAAGAAGTAATTCAAATATCAAGAAGTGTTTATTTTTTTGAAATTATGTATTATTTCTATCCTTTTTCCATTTTGTTTTTTTTCTTTAAATAAAATTTAAAAAAAGAAAAAGAAAAAAAGGAAGAGGAAGGAATGAATGGATGGGTAGAGGGGGAATGGAAGGGAGGGAAAGGGGATGAAAAAGGAATTATGTTCCGCTTCCCACAAGGAATGTAAGCATTCCATACTACACACATGTATGTAATTAACTAAAATAATAAAAAAGAAAAAATAGAAATAAAATCTCCTGACACTAAGATAACATTAGAAACCTATACTCAAACACCTACCATAGAATTTTCTACCTTACTAAGAATATATAAAAACTGTACAAAGAAATACTTAGTATTCTACCTTTTTTGTTTATCTTGTTTAACTGGTTTTACCTAATTTGAGTCTAAATTTATATATATATATATATATATATATATATATATATATATATATTTTTTTTTTTTTTAAATCTCTCTCTACATGGACATTTTATCAACATGTACTATTATTTTAAAATACATAAACTTCCACATCTAATGGTAACATACTATTTCGGAGAGACTTTCTAAAACTTAACAAAAATAGGCATATTTGTTTCAGGTGTTGGAGAAGTACAGGCCATTCTAGGGAAACCATGTAATCCAATTAGGGATCGGCCCTCCTTCCAGACATAACTGTATTGTTCAACTAAACTCTTGATCAGTATGCATATTTCATAAAGGAGGTAATCCCTTACTAGTAAGCTATGAAATTCTCTTAGTAGTTTGACCACAAAACTTTTTAAAAATATAACAGAAAACAAAATATTGAATGCATTAATACATTTGATAAAAGTATAATTTCATTGAAATTTTCTGTTAATGTTTGAGTATACTGGTTACAATGAAAAATGACTTTTATGTGAGCGCTAATCAAAGAAGCTTGAATGTTACAAATATTACAAATAAACACTTTGCAATGAAAATAAATGTGTTCTTTGAAAATATGGACCTATTTCATTTGTGTGACATAAAAATATTTTTCTCACAAATACATACACCTCTGGTCTAGCAATTTAATTATACAAAAATAACCTTAATTTTTGTCAATTATGTATATATATATAAGATTACTCATCAGAAAAATATCTGTGAAATCAAAAACTAAGAAATAATTCAAATATCAAAGGAGTACTACTTGAACAAATGAAGACATACCAACACAATGGAATTCTATGCATCTATTAAAAAAATAAAGTTTTCTATTTTCAATTACGGAAAAAAAGTGAGGTGAGAAAATGCATTACGATGATATTTTACTGTCCAAAGTTGGAGATAAGAGAGAGCACAGAATAATTTCTATTTGGTGAAACACTAACAGAATATGTAAAATTCAACACAGTTGTTATTAATGAGAGAGGGCTGAAGTCCTGGGTAGAAAGAGAATATGGATGAAGAAAATTTATTATATCAGAGTTTCTAGTCTTTTTTTAAACATAAAGATAATAGAATTATCCTTATTTCAATTAAAAGAAAAAAGAGACACATACAAAAACACAACTCATCATGTTAAAAATGGAAAAACTAAAAAAGTGCCTAGTTAAGTAGCAAAACATAAATAATGAGCTCTCAAGTACACATATTTAATTGTGTTTATTATGCCTAGAGTTTATACTGTAGAGACAAAAAGGAAAACTGAATTACCTCTCTGATGGCTTTTCGTATTATTTTAAATCATACATTCTTCCTCACTTAATGTTCTCCTCAATATTATCTTTTTAGGCCTTAACATCCTACTTCATTAAAGGCTTCTCAATTAAAAGCTGAAGAAGGGAAGAAACCAGCTGGCCTCCTCTTACCTCCAACACCTATGGAGGTAGGCCTGTGACCTTATCCAAGTTTCTACGGCTTCATCAGAGGACCAGATCTGTTCTTAAAAGCAAGCATTAACTGCTGTTATCTAAAATGTATTCTCTCCGACTATTCACCACTTACTGAAGACTGCCTACGAAGAGTCAGACTATGAAGACCTCTCTCTCCTCAAGAACTCGCACTGCAGCAGATGAATCTGAACTACCGTGAACTTGTCATGTAGGTCCAATATAACTTTTGTTCCTATCCATATCTACATCATAACATTTTAAAGGAATCAGGGAAAATCTGATTTTCTACTTCACTAAATATGGCAACCCCGAATCAGATAATTTCTAACAAGATCAATAAATTAATATAACATAAAAACTAAAATGTTACATTTTCTCTTGAATTACAGATAAATACATAACATAAATAGCTAGGTAAGAATAAATGGCCAGTAAATGGCATAACAAGGATTAGAACAAGTATACACTGAATTCCCATACTAATTTTCTAACCAAGTAATTTAACATATACAATACAAAATCAACAAAAATACTGATATCACTAAGAATCAAAAGATACAGAATCTGAAATTTTTAAAAATCTGAAGGTTTTCTAAAACATTGATTGCTCTTAGTAATGTTTATACCTTTAAAGGAGTCACTTGTATATAAATAACATAAACGTAAACACAGCATTTAACTTAAAACTGAACATCAAAAAATGTATCTAACTGAGATAACTAAACAAGAATGGTACATATATACATATAAGCTAAATGTCCTTAAATAAAAAATTGGGGTAGTTTATGACATTCTCCATGACTTACAGTAAATTATATAAAATGATAAAATATATGTAGTTACAGAATAACATGCCTACAAGTAATTATAAAACATGTCATAAAAAATAACATGATATAATCTGTAATACAAAAAATTCTGATATCTATCAAACAATTGAACTGATGTTAGAATTATAAAAGAACATTCATTTTCAATATTATAAATTTAGGTATTACCTTTTATTCTAATTAACAGATTTTATAATCAAGCCCACAAAAGTGTTTTTCTGAAGGTAGCAGATAAGAAAGGTGGATAAGAAAACATGGTACTGTAGAATTATTCACATACCATAAAATTATTTATATGCGAATATGACAGTGCTACCATGAAACAAATTATTCAGTATACTTAATAGAAATACAGACTGATAACAATGTTTTTGTTTAGATAAAAATTTCTTTTATGAATAAACAAATGAATGGGAAAGGCCTATTCTGTACTTATTTTGTACTGTCCTAATACATTCAAAGTAATTTTTAATTCTCATTGATATAAATACATAATGTTTTTATATTAGACAGTAATTCATTCACCACTTTTTCATTATATGAGCTCTGTATCTTCAAAATAAAACATCAAATTTCCAATTTGTTCTCTTATAATTTCACTGAAAAATTATTAAATTCTGTGAACTAAGAGACATAAAAGACTGTATGATCACTATTATTTTGTCTGTACTGAAGAGTCATGTGTCTTAAGGTCTCAGGATACTAATTTATTTTGAACAAGATAACCTGGGTGGAGGAAATTAAGTCTTAGTAACAAGACACCATAGAGGCTTCTTTAGCACCCTATTAAATCACTGAAGGAGACTAAGATTTCGTGAAATACAAGTTAGTTATTTTCTAAAATGAAGCTGTGCCAAACATTATTGCATATAAACAAAGCAATAAGAAACCCCACTAATACGATCAGAAATTGCAATGCATAATTTATAATTCTTTTATATGACTTAACTGAATTTACACATTTAAAATACTACTTGAAAGCAATCAATACGCCTATATATACCAATTCCTGAAAGTTCCTTCACACTGAAAATCACCCATCTAAGAGGCATACTCAAAAAAAGGCCGGCTGAATAGAAATTCCAAACAGTCTACTACCTATAAACTACTGCAGTCTTTGAAGAAAAAAAATCTACAAACACAGCAACATAAGCAAGAAAAGCATTTAATAAGGTAGTCAGAGAGGAGATTAACTTCTCAGGAGGGTAAGACGCCCTTATTCTCAGGTATGGTTTGAACTAAAAGCTGAATGCTGAGGAAAACTGAAGAGAAGTACCCAAGAGGTTTTTAAAACAAACTTTTGGCTGCCCAGTCATGACAACATCTGGTGATAAACCATCCAGGGTTTTTCCAGCACACTCTTAACAATAATTCAGCCTGTCAGATGTCACTGAAACACCTTTACAAAGTGCTGCGCCGATAGTAACATTCACAGTGCACCAGCCAGCAGGACGGATCAGTTTATGCCTAACTGCAGGTTTAACCTGAAGCCTTTGTGGACTGCTTGCCTTTAAGCAGTAACACTCCAATACGTGAAGATTAGTATCACCAAGTAAATATTACAGTGGTACCTCAGTTCACGAACTTCTTTCTTTCCAAGTCTGGCTGCAACTAAATACAAGCATGTAGACATCGTATGCTTAAAACCAGCAGATGGAATGAATTCTGAGCATATAATCATGGAAAAATTCGGTTCCTGAACCCAGGTACCAATGTATAATTAAGTCTGCAAACTCCAGAAACATGAATAAACCTTAGGCTAAGAGTCTGGTGTTTTTAAGAAGTAAAACATTGTTTTCATAACAGAGATAAATTCATACTGGCTCTACATATGTCTGTCTCTTCAGCTTGTCATTTAAATGTTGTAACTTAAAATTATTTGCTTGGTATTACAAATAGTCTGGTCCAAACTGTGGTATTTGATTTCAGATAAACAGCTGTGACTCCTAATCATGGCAATAATATGAATGCAAAAAAGCCTCTGTCAAATTATGTTGAATCCCACAAAAGAAATGTCATTTTAAGTTTCTTGGCTGATATTTGTGGTAATAATCGGTTTCAACCCTGATATTAACCTTTAATTTGCTCAACTAGCATTCCTGAAATCTTTGAAAAGGGCAAAGTCTTTTGGCACTTATGTGGTCAAATTTACAAAATGTTCACGGATGTTGAAGTACGGCTAGCTTATTAATTCAGAAGTTTACAGTACATAGGACTTTAAACTTCCTAAATCTAATTAAAGTAAGGATATCATTTTCAATATACATCTCTTTAACTAAGAAAATTTCATTATCAAAGAATCTTAATTTGTCAGGGATGTAGCTCAGCAGCACAGCATCTGCCTGGCAAGCACAAGGCCCAGAGTTCAATTCCTGGTAGAAAGGAAGGAAGGAAGGAAGGAAGGAAGGAAGGAAGGAAGGAAGGAAGGAAGGAAGGAAGGAAGGAAGGAAGGAAAAAGAAAAGAAAAGAGAATTACAGAAACTAGTTCTACTAGCATTTTAATCTCATAATACACAAATAAAGAAGTATGATTTTCAGTCAATAATTCACTTCATATAAGTAATAAAAAGCACAACACAAAAGGGAAGGGTTTTTTTTTTGGTTTTGGGGGGATTTTTTTTTGGTACCGGGGATCGAACTCACGACCTCGCGCTTGCCAGGCAGGCGCTTAAGCCACTGAGCTAAATCCCCGGTCCAAAAGGCAAGTATTAATGATTTATTTAGCATAGATAGTTCAATATACAAATATATGTGTGCATGTGTACTTCAAAGTTTAACACATACTTGGGTATTGATTTTCTGGAGAAGAGAGATTTTAATATACCTATTTAAACTAGTACCTTTAAAATTTTCTAATCTTTTAAATATGACATTTAAGAAAATAATTTTCATATCATTTATGAAAATTAATTAAAGCCATTATTCAAATATGACAGTGCGATATTATCAGTACAATGCCAGTTTCATCAAATCTTTTTCTCTCTCAAAAAAACTCAACCTTTAAACAATAAAGGTGTTACCTAAACTTAGAACTGAAGGACAGATCTAAGTAGCTTTTCAGTTCTACAAAGGAAACACAGTAACTATCTTTAAATCTAAGAGCCCCTAATTTTAAAGATAATCTAAACTTGGTGGCGATGCAAGCCTGGCACTCCAGCATTGGGAAGGTAAATCAAGTGAATCCCAAGTTAGAGTAAGCCTGGACAATTCAGCAAGATCCTGTCACAAAAATAAAAAAATAAGAAAAATGATGGAATTTGGCGCAATGCAAAAGCCCTGCATTGAATCCCCTATATTGCAAAAACAGACCAACAAAAAGAGTAATACAACATAAACTTATAAGCAAGACTTAAAAACAGTTTTCAAAAAGTAGTGGGAAATATCAAAATCAATATACATTTATACAGGAAAATACAATGATTATCAAAATACAAAATACACATTAATACAGAACCCTAGGCATCAGCCTCTCAATTAGCAGGGTAAAAGAAGGGGGCATTTATATTTACAACTGAACATCTTATCTTTAAATTTTAGGCCAACTCATAATGAAGGTTTCAAATACACAGAACACAAAACTCAAAAGTGTACAGGAAATACATGATCCCAGATGCTGGAGAGTAGTTTGGCTGTGAATGTGTACGGAGCAGGCTGGGACTTCGGAGACCAGCTTCCTCACACTCAGGGTAGCAGCTGAGGGTACATTTTAAAATGACAGATTTCCAGAACGCAACTCTTAAGATTTTCTTTCATTTGCCAGGGGGTAGGAAGTATTAATCTATGTATTTTACAGGCCCAGGTGACCATCAACAACAAACAAGACTGAGAAGAGAGATCCTAACTTTCCCTACCTTACTTATCCCAAGCCTAATACAATGATTAGGTTTTTGTCTATTCTACACTAATTTAACAGAATCTACTCTGAAGATTACCAAAAAAAAAAAACACTTTTAAAAAGCTCATTAAAACCTGTTTCAAATTAGCTGGGGAAATTTTAGTAAGGCAAAAACATTTTGCTTGAACTTCTTGGGTACTGTAAAAAGATATGAAAAGATAAGCAAAACCAGCCAGGCATGGTGG